>JAODTK010002161.1:0-16488 GCA_026419785.1 Sclerodactyla briareus | reverse complement strand
TAAAGTGAGTAGTAAAATGTTCAATGACTTGCAAGCATGTTCTGGCCATAGAAGATCATTGTAAAAGGTTTTGTTTATCAGGGGCCACAATAGGCCATTGCTTGAAACTGCCTTTTTGGCCTCATTAACACAGACTTGTACATCTGTCTGGTACATTTGTGCAGTTTGAGCTTACAGCAACCATGTTCTCTTGTTATATCATGGATTCCGGGTCATAGAGGTCATTCAACATGTCTAATTTGCCTAATTATGCATCACATTTTAAAGTTTGCTGGATTTAGTCATGAAACTTGGTGGCGTATGGCTGACCTACTCTCCATCATTGTCAACATAGACTGGGGGTCATTTCATGTAGTCTATTTTGCAATTCAAAGTTTGTTCAATTCATGAGGCTGGTGGGTTGGTCTACCTTTAGTCCCCCCAAATTTAACATTGCTGAGTCCCTGGAGGGGTTATTCATGGGTATAATTTGCTCATTCATGCAAATGTTCGAGTTTGTTGAATGACTCTCATGAAATGTATCAAGGTGGTCCATATTGGTCCTGAGATATTTAAAATGAGAAGAAAATGGGGTCAAGAAGGAAGTTGGATATTGTGTCTTATTTGCAAAATTTAGGCAATTTTAGTCACATTTCCACCAAAATCCTTGGGTAGGGGAGACATGGGGAACAATTCAGTTCTTGGTCACTGATGATCCAAGCTGCTTATGTTGAATGCCAATTTCAGAATCTGAAAGCAGCACATTGAATTGAATTGAATGTTTGCGTGGTGATGATGGGAAAGAAAACACTGATCTTGCAACCAGGCGCGAGACACTGGGGGCGATGTCTTGATTGAGTACTCACAGAATGTTTGTAGGAGGAAAATGCCTTCCTAGTTCCAGATTTTTCCCTTACTCCTCAGCTTGAAATGGTGTTAACTGGGAAATCCTTCTTAATTCCAAGATCTCCCTAGGAAAAAATCTCAAGAGTGAACTCTGATCATGAAAAAAATATCCGGTGGGAATCCCCTCCCGAAATCTATGTTTCAGTGCTAGCAATGGTGGGGGTAGGGACTCACTCCCATGAGCAACGGTTGTGAAACATTCCTTGGAGAAAAAAAAATCTACTTCTCTGGCAATTTGAAGCCATATGTGGATTCTAGGATCAAACCATTGCACCATCTGCTTCCACAGGCAGTTGAAATGCATTTGAAATTTTGCCTGGAAGGTTTAAGCTAGTTGCTCCGATCTCAGGTTGGGGTTTCCTTGGTCCAGTAAACCAGTGCATTCCAGCAGTTTTGCTTTGCAGAATTGCATAGGGTTGGAATACTGTGGAAGGTTATACTACACATCTTCGTTGAAGTTCACAGTAGTGATAGATGGTTTATACTGAGGTCACTTATGTCAATCCACAGGTGCACTGGGGGGACGGCTCAGTATCCACCGTTAGCAAGGGACACTACGCCCAGCTTTGACTTCCAAGGCAAGGTAAGGTTTGTTATTATTGGCATATTGAACTTAATACCCACAACCTTCATGGTCGGATCAGTTTGGACGAGGGTGGGGAAGGGGAGGGCGGGAAGGGGAGGGGGGGGAAGAGGAGGGGGGGGAAGGGGAGGGGGGGATGTATGTACTGGTTCAGTTTCTTTACTTATCTAGGCCATTGAGAGTTCATCAACAGTATACCAGAAATATAATAGTCATGGATTATGGTTGATTCTCTGTCCGAGAGGTCCTCATAAAATTCTGAAAATCTTATACTAGAACCTTGCACAGCCTTTATTTTCAGCCGGGGGGGGGGGGCAGGGGAGGAAGCGGTGTGGGTTGTAATCCCATCTCGCCATGTGAGCATTCTTCTTGCCGTCTGCGCTAGCACAGCCTCAGCGGGCCACAGCAGTGGCATGCAACAAAGAGGGAGTTAACAATCCATCAAGGAAGGGGGCCATTTAGCAATACAGAATGAGGGTCCTATAGAAGGACTCCCCACCTAGTGAATCTCCTTCCCCCTGTTATGTGATTCTTTTTGTTTTTTGTCCCCCCAGTTGTTGCCAGCTTTTCCCAAAGGTGACGAATGGGAGCGTCTGTAACCTTATATCCCAGGTGAGGGGCAAGTTAAAGAACGTGTGCCATCATCATCTCTATCATGGTGACTTCCTTCTCCTTATTTGTCATTCACTATTGGATCATACTGTCAACTCACTTTGAACCAGGCAGGCACACCATCCATTGAAGGACAACTGCGGGCGATTATGAAGGGCCTGGCTAATAAATAGCTGGATAAAAAACTGAATGCGTCAGTCCGTTACGGAGACAGTCCTTTGAAGTTTGGCATGTGATTGCACAGATCGGAAGGCATCTCATGCAATAATAAATGTCATATACGCGTCCGAAAAAAACACGGGGAGGCCGGCGCGCGATTTGAAAAAAAAAGTCAAAATATTGAGAAATTGCCCCTGAAAGATTCCATTAGCATCGGTATATAACAGCATAAGAGATTCTGATTTTATGTCAAATAGCAATTTGAATATTTGTGATGCGATGAAAACGATCGTTTTGTGAGAACGGATGTTTATTAGTGATCGCGTAGTCGATTAAAATATTCCAGTGGGTTACACACAGTGAGTACTGCCGTGAATCTCCAACCCAGCCCAAGTGTATGACAGTACGGCATATATATGCAGGTGACGTAAACCCTGGCATGGCTCCTGTAGTATAGTGATACAAAAAGTCGACATACACGTCTTTGCTCAGGTACAACCAGAACCAGTTTAGTTGCCTCGCTACCTGAAAAACATGCGTCATTGAACTTCCTAACTAAAACTGTTGTTTTGGAAAATATTCCAAATACAATATGATCATCTCTTGGGTAGTACCAAAGAATTTGACCGTAAGGTCCCATATCGTAATTAGGATTGAAGTCCAATAACTAAGGATGCATGGATTAGTGTTTGTAGCACGTACCATCGTGACGCAGCGGTGCAGTTGTGGCTGGCACGCGCGCGGCGCGGAGTGCGGGATCGACAGTTAATATCCACTTTACCAGAATCAGGGTGAATTTGCAGGAAAATCTCAATTTAGTTGGAATTCTTTGCATTACAATTATTTAATCGTAGCACTGCCGAACAAGTGAAATTGATAGAAAATTCTCACCAAAAAAGTATGAGAGGAGGATTCAAGGTGATTGTGCCAAACCAAACCTGAAAACAAGAACAAATCAAATGAAATTATGACCGCAAATTTTCGGAGGAAGATGTTTGGGTAGCCTAATGATTAGTGTGGGCCCTATGCTACAGTGTTGTATATAGGATACCACCCCCCCCCCCCCCCCCCCCTTTTTTCCAACCCCAATTTTTAGATTGTAGCTATCAATTCCTGCACTCGTTACCTGCAAGACATGTACAAATATGACATGATTAGCAGTATGGACAAGTTACTGGCACTTCAGAAGAAGATATATTGATTTTGAGGAAAAACTCCCGGAGAAACGATCAACTAGTCAAAGCTTATTAATGGTGACGATCGAGAGTACCTAGTCACCACATGGGGGGGGGGGGGGGGCGCAGGATGCATTATCCCTGGGGTTGCAAAATCTCGGTGATGCGAAGTAGTAAACCTTCAAACATACATTGCTTGAGGGGGCTTCATTCAACCTTACCCATCAGCTAAGAAGTGCTAGGTGAAAAAGGCTGGGAGCCACTGGCATATCACTCTGGTTGAAAACCAGCGATCAGGAAGCCATGCGAGACACTTACGGCCGATAGGCATTGTTCACATCCCCCTTCTGAAACAATCGAAGGCTCAGTCTGTGTTCTAGAAAATGGGTGGCACGATGAGCCGGGTTTCAACCATCAGTCAAGGTTGTAATAGTTAGGTCGGGCATAATAAAATGTGGAGGAACGCTTTCCATTTCGTTTAGAAAACACCACCCAGAGGTGTGTTATGTGGACTGTGGGGGTGCAATTTTTATTCTTGATGAAGTCAGAGGAATCGATCAGTCATGGACGTGTGTGTGGTGTATGTTGTGTGTAGTGTGTGTATGTGAGGCCTGCTTGTAAACACGATAATGATCCCACTTGATGGATAAGCTCATAAAACACTTGGTAGTGTGTTTACCATGATAAAATATGAACCCTATGGTTGGGGAGGTCAGAGGTCACCAGGAGGTCTATGAACACCTTGTAACACGCTAAGTCCAAATGGTGGTCTGATCAGGTTAAATTTGGGTGTGCTTTCTTATGGGGGAAGAAACAGAACCGATTGTTTTCGGTGTGTTGTAGGGGGGGTGAATTGAATGTGGTCAAAATAGAAAAATTTGTGGAAAAGTCAATTTTGGACAATTTTGGCTTGTAAAACGATATATTTCTGGCCACTTTTGCTTGTTAACACGGAAACACGACTCCGCCTGGGGATGGATGAAGCTCATACTGGTATGTGTGTTACCCATGATGAGTAATGAACCCTATTGTTTTGAGGTCAGTCAGAGATCATCTGAAGTCCAGAGGTCAGTCGAAAAACCTTGTCAACACGATAAGTCCAGATGGTTTGGTCTGATAGGGGTGAAATTTGGGGTGTAGCTTTTATGGGGACAGTGCAGGACAAACCCATCGTTTTGGTTCAGGTCGGGGTGAATTTGGTCAAGAATAGAAACATTTGTGAAAAGTCAATTATTTTTCGTCAATTTTGGCTTGTTGAAAACACGAAACTTGACCCCCCCAGGAATGGAGAAGCTCATACTGTATGTGTGTTACCCGCGATGAGTAAATAACCATATGTTTGGGGTCAGGTCACAGGATATGAATACCAGAGGTCAAGTCTGAAAAACCGTGAATGTGAAATTATTGCGTAGCTTCCTTCAAGAGTACATGAAGGCCTTTGGTGGTTGGAAAAAAGGTAAATGTCAACTTATGTTGCCCATAATGAACTGGTAAAATCTCTAATTTGTCTGGTGTCTGGATATAGCCGTGTCAGAAAGAGTCAAGGATTCACTAAGCCTTTGGCTTCCTGGTTACAATGGATGCATCCCAGACTGAGATGTATCATCTCTTAGGAGTGCTCTTTTCAGGGGGGGGCGGACCGGGGGAGGAATAAAAGATAATTTTGGGGAAAACAAAAACTCCCATTCTTAGAAAAAGAGTAAATATTAAATTGTATATCGAGGTCAAAGGAGCATGTCTATGGAATTCTAGTGGTGCCTGTGGGGTGTGGCATTATTATGGCCCTGTGTCATGGTTTAGTCGTATCTCTCTATCACGAGAGGAATGGATCAAGTTCAGACACTGACTGAACGCATTCCCCGAGTGTTCAATCGCATCTCATCCCATCAATTTAATGTTCAACGTGGACATGGTCGCCACGTTTACAGGTCCAAAACAGAGGCACGAAGAGGAGACAGGCATCATAGGACTGGGATCCCTCTCATGATTTAATTGGCCAGTTAGAGAAGTTGGCGCTGCAACGTTGCTCCGTCTCTAATCGAGCAGCACCAAGAGATAACATTTAATTAGTTGTCAGAACAATAGGTACTCTCGGGTGTGAAGTTGCACTCTCTTTTAATATCCTCGCCAGTAGCGCTCAAGGGCAATGCAGGCTCGAATTACACAGAACGGTTATATTGATGGAGAATTGGAAAACTGCTCTATAGGTCCCATTTCAATACGATGTTCCTATGGGAGTTATTGGCCTTCAAAATTTGGACCCAAATAAGCAGAGAAAGAACTTGGGGAGCAATCCCAATTGAGCACATAGCGCATGACGTCACACATGGACAACTCAGGGAACTAAGTTGATGTTGTGGATGGTTTCATTTTGTTGAATACGGCAACAATAGCAGAAGTTAGTGTCTTTCTCTCACCAAAGTATCCATTCAACACCTACCAAACCCACGTTTGCGGATCATGTAAAAAAATTTCCTTCCAACTGACCTGCCACAGGTGGGAAACACACCTGATAACAGAAAGACGAAAATAGGTCACCATATAGGACAACTAGACATGCTCATTAGTCTTGTGAACGATTTTAAAATAATTTTTAGCCAAACCAGCTATGCTGTGAGCGATTGGAATCTGCTGTCACTATATCATTATCCAGTGTGTCAACCATCGACTTTTGGCCCCCACAAACAGTCATTCTGTGGAGGGATGTTGGACCAAACTTGGAAGACAATGAAGACTTGTGAAGTCAAGGTCAGATGTCATTAAAGGGGCAGTATAGGCCATATGTGTGTAAAATTTCAAAATGTATCTTCCCATACAAAATTTTGGTGCACAGTACTGAGTTCGGTCATAATGATGGTCTATCAGCCGTACCTCGGGATGTTCCGGAATTTTTGGTCCAAGGTCCCACTTGGGCCGAGGGCCCAGTTCAGGAAATTTCACACAATAGTACTTGAAATGCATCTCTCCCACAAGATGTAAATTGTATTTCTTCAAAGTTACATGCAATGGACCTTGGGTACAGGGGCAATAGGGGGGGTTGTTCGGGCGATTTTGCGGTCAAGGCCCCAGTTAGGCCCTAGGGCCCATGATAGAAAATACCTGCACAATGTTGTTCTCTTTACAAAAAATTTGTAGCGAAGTGCCGATGTTCGGTCATAATGATGGTCTAACAGACGGTCCGTTTTTGGGGTGTTCCAGAAATTTGCGTAAGGTCTGACTGGCCCGGGGGCCCATTTTATGAAATTCAACAGTGGTACTTGAAATGCATCTCCTCCTACAAAGATCAATTGATTGTTCTTCAAAGTTGAATGTAATGGTCCTGGTAGGGGCCATTGGGTTGTTTGGGAAGATTTTGGGCTCGGAGCCCAGTTTTGGCGCCCTAGGGGCCCATTCATATGAAATACTTCAAAAATCTCGTATCTCCTACAAAATGTGTTGGACAGGGCTCATGTTCAGTCATGAGGGTGGTCCAATTGCTATTGCCTTTATGGTGCCAGGAATTAGGCCCAAAGGCCCAGTGTGGGCCCTAGAGCTATCAATGTAGAGTTACCAAAATTGCTTCTCCTCTTACGAATTTGTTGCCAGTGCTTGACATTCGGTCTTGATGATGGTTCTTACAGCGGTGACCTTTGGGGGGTTCAGGAATTTTTGGTTCCAAGGTTCTAATTATATTTTAGGACACGTGTTGTGCCCATTTTATGAAATTTCACACCAATGGGACTTGAAATGCATTCTCCTCTCACAAGCTTTTATGATTTCTTCAAAGTTACATGTAACGGCCTTGGGTAGAGGGCCAGCATTGGAGGGTTTGGGAATTTGAGCTTCTAGGGCCCAATATATTGAGTACTGCAAAATCGTGTTATTCGCTCACAAATTCTGTTGCACAGTGCTAATGTTCGTTCATAATGATGTCTAATAGCTGTACCTTCAGGGTGGACAGGGATATTTTCCCAAAGGAACCCAAGGCTCAGTGTCACTGCGGGCCCTGCAGCCCATTATGGGATTATTTCATGACTGAACTCTAAGCATCCTTTGGGTCATCATGATCAAAAGTCGTAAAGTGGCACAATAAGCCATTGTTTTGTGAAACTGCCCTTTTCTCTCCCCCCCCTCCTTGGCCTCATACCTTGAACATTTATCACGTATTTATTGTACAGAGGTTGCCTCATCATTCATCATGGTGACTTTTCTCTTTCTCCTTGTTTGTCATCACTATTGACTCATTACTGTCAACTCACTTTGAACCAAGCAGGCACACTCCATTGAAGGACAACTGCAGGCGATTTATGAAGGGCTAATATAATAGCTGGATGAAAAAACTGAATGCGTCAGTCCGTTACGGAGTTAACCGTCCTTTGAAGTTTGTGCAGTGGCTTGAACACACGATCGGATAGGCATCTCATTGCATAATAAATGTCATATACAGCGTCCGAAAAAAAACGGGCGACTGCGGTCCGGACCGGCGTTTGCAGCAAAAATGTCAAAATATTGAGGGGAAATCCCCCCTGAAAAATTTTCCTTTTAGCATTGGTATATACTAGCAAAAAGAGATTGTGATTTTATGCCAAATACCAATTTGAAATATTTGTGATTTCTATTGAATAACGATCGTTTTGTGAGAACGCTGTTTCATAAGGATCGCGTAGCGATTTTAAAATATTCAGTGGGGTACACCAGTGGGGTGCTGCGTTGAATCTCCCACCCAGCACAAGGTATGACAGTACGGCATATATGCAGGTGACCGTAAAGCCTGGCATGGCTCCTGTAGTATACTGCATACAAACATGTAGGGACATACAGTCTTGCCTCCCACTGTACAACAGAACAGTTGCCTCGCTACCTGAAAACACTGACTTCATTAACTTCCTAACTAACTGTGTTTTGGAAATATTCAAATACAATATCGGTCATATATTGGGTAGTTACCAAAGAATTTGAACGTAAAGGTCCATATCGATACTTCGAATTGAAGTCAATCACCCAAGGATTGCAGGCATTTAGAGTGTTGTAGCACTTACCACTCGCGAGCAGCGGTTTGCAGTTTTGTGGTGCACGCGCGGGCGCGGACGGCGGGGAAATTGGGACGACGAAGGTAATATCCACTTTATCAGAATTCACGGTGATTGAGGAAAATTCTCAAATTTAGGTGGGCGAATTGTTAGCATTAATTATGTAATCGTCAGCACTGCCGAAACAAGTGAAAGTGATAGTAGAAATTTCACAAAAAAGGTATGAGAGCAGGATTCAAGGTGCTTTGTGCCAAACCAAACCCTGAAAAAGCCAAAATCAAAGACATTATGACCGCAATATTTCGGAGATCGTTTTGTGTGGCCCAATGTTAAGTTTGCCTATGCTACGTGTGTTCTATAGATCCAATTTTTTTCCAACCCAATTTTTAGATCGTAGCTATCAGTTCCTGCACTTGTACCCCTTCAAGACATGTACCATATGACTATTGCACATGACAGTTACTGGCGCTTCAAGAAGCAAGAACCATATTGATTTTGAGTGAAAAACTCACGGAGAACGATCAACTAGTCAACTATTAACTGGTGAGATCGAGAGTATCTAGGTCAACACATGGGGGGGGGGCAGGCTGCATTATCCCTGGGGTGCAAAATCTCGGTGATGGAAGTGAACCTTCAGACAGTACATTGCTTGGAGGGGCTCATTCAACCGTACCCATCACTCAGAAGTCGCTAAGGTAAAAAGCTGGGAGGCCACTGGCATCATCACTCTGGTTGAAACCAGCGATCACGCAGCCATGCGAGACACTTATGGCGATCGCCTTGTTCACAATCCCCCCTCGAAACAATAAGGCTCAGTCTGTCTGGGTTCTAAAGCAAATTGGGGCAAGATTGAGCAGGTTTTCAAACCATCATCAAGGTTGTAATAGGTTAGGTCCTGGGCATAAAAATGTGGCGACCGCTACGCTTTCCTTCGTAGAACACCACACCAGAAGGTGTTATGTGGACTGTGGGGGTGCACTTTTTTATTTAATTTTTTGACGAAGTCGAGGAATCTAGCAGTCCTGACAGTGTGTGTATGTGTGGTGATTTGCGCTGCTTGTAAACACGATAACTCGATCCCCTGGATGGGATGAAGCTCATACTTGTGTATGGTTTGTTTTCCCTGATGAGTCCATGAAACCCTATGGTTTTGGGGTCCAGGTCAGAGGTCACCAGAGGTCTGAAAACCTTGTAAACACGCGAATCCAAAAAGGTTTTTTTTTTTTGTCCTGATCAGGTTGGAAATTTGGTGTGGTAGCTTTCTATTGGGAGAAGCAGGAACCCTATTGTTATTAATTGTAGGTCGGGTGAATTTTGGTCAAAATTAGAAAATTTTTGTGACAAGTCAATATTCTGGCCAAATTTTGGCTTGTAACCACATCTATTTATTGGCCAATTTGTGCTTGTCAACACGATAACCCGACTCCGCCTGGATGGATGAAGCTCATCTTGGTATTTGTGTTCCCCTGATGAGTACATGAACCCTATTGTTTTGAGGTCGGGAGGTCCCTTCGATCATCGAAGTCACCATAGGTCAAAGTCTGAAACCTTGTCAACACGATAAGTCAGAAGGGTTGGTCTAATCGGTTTGAAATTGGTGTTGTATCTTTTTCTTATGGGGGAGTACAGTAACCCTATCGTTTTTGGTTCAGGTCGTAGGTGAATTTTGGTCAAGAATACACATTTGTGAAAAGTCAATATTTTTGGGTCAATTTTGGGCTTGTAAACACATAACTTGACCCCACCCGATGGATGAAGCTCATACTTTTGGTATGTTTGTTCCCCGCTAATGAATAAATAAACCATATTGTTTTCGGGTCAGGTCCACGGGCATCTGAATTCACATAGGTCAAAGTCCTGAAAACCGGAAATTTTATTGCGTAGGCTTTCTTATCACGAGTAACAATGAAGCCGTATGGTTGGTTGGAACAAAGGGAAATTTTTGTCGCTTTATGTTGCCCATAATGAGCTGGTTACAAATCCTCATTTGCCTTGTGTCTGTGCTATAGGTTTGTCAGAAGTCAAGGATTCACTAAGCCTTTTTGCTTCCTGGTTACATGTATGCATCCAGACGTGAGATGTATCATCTCTAGAGTGCCTCATTTATTTTTCAGGGGGGCGGACCGGGGAGGAATACAAGATAATTACTTTGGGAAAACAAAACTCCCATTTCTTAGAAAAAAGTTACTTGTCTATCGAGGTCAACGGAGCATTCTATTGACATTCTAATGTGGTGCGTGGTGTTGTGGCCTTCATCTGGTCAATAATGTCAATGGTTTCTCCTGTCTCTCTCTCTCACGTGAAGGAATGGTCAGTTCAGAAACGGAACGCATTCCCGAGTGTTCAATCGCATCTCATCCCACCGCCCTTCTAATGTTCACGTTGGCCTGGTCGCCACGGTTACAGGTCAAAACAGAGCCGCGAAGGAGACGACAGCATCCTCCGGTCCTGGATCCCTTCTCACGATTTAATTGGCCAGTTTAGAGAATGTTGCCTGTCAACGTTGCTCCGGCTCTAAGCACGTACCAATTAGATAACCTGTCATTAGTTGTCAGAACAATAGGTACTCTCGGGTGTGACGTTGCACTCTCTTTCAATATTCCTTGCCAGTAAGCCTCAAAGGCAACCTGCAGGCTCGAATACAACAGAGGTTATAACTTGATGGAGAATGGAAACTGCATCTCTAGGTCCCATTTCCATACCATGTTCCTATGTGAGTTATTGGCCTTCAACCTTTGGACCAAGTAAGCAAGAATTGGGGAAATCCCAATTGCGAAAATAGCGCATGACGTCCACCCATGACAACTCGGGGAACTAAGTTAATGTTTTTGATTGGTTTCATTTTGTTGAATACGTCAACAATTAGGCAAAGTTCTGTTGTCTTTCTGCCACCACAGGATCCATCAACACCTACCAACCCCACGTTGATGATCATGTAAACCAATTTCCTTCCAACTGACCTGCATAGGTGGACAGGCACCCTGATAACAGAAAGACGAAAATAGGCCCCATATAGGAAATAAAATTAGAACCATTCTCATTATCTTGTGGCCGTATTTTAAAATAATTTTTAGCTCAAACCAGCTACGCTGGTTGACGCTTTGGATCTGCAAGTCCCTCTATCCTATCTCTCCATGGTGTCAACCCTTGCCTTTTTGGCCCACCAAACAGTCATTCTGTTGTGGATGTTGACCAAACTGTAGACAAAAGTAAGACTTTGGTTGAAGGTCAAGGTCCCATAATGTCATTGAAGGGGCAGTAAAGGCCATATGTGTAAAATTTCAAATGTGGTCTCCCTCAATACAAATTTTTTGGGTGCACAGTAACTCAGTTCGTTCATAATGATGGTCCTCGCAGCCTACCCTCGGGATTTGAGGAATTTTTAGTCCAAGGTCCCACTTTGGGCCAGAGGCCCATTTTATGAAATTCAGCCACAATCGTACTTGAAATGGCCCCCCATCTCCTCCTACAGATTCAATGATTTTCTTCAAAGTTTGCTGTAATGGTCCTTGGGTAGAGGGCCATTGGAATTGTTTGGAGGAATTTTTTGGGCTCCGAGCCCAGTTTGGCCGTAGGGCCCATCATATGAAATACTTCAAAATCTCGTATCTCCTAAAAATGTTTGTTGGACGGGTATGTTCCGTCATGAGGGTGGTCCAATGGCTATTCCTTTAATTGTCCCAGGAACTTCAGGGTGTCCCAAGGCTCAGTGTGGGCCCTAGAGCTCATCATGTAGAGTTACCAAAATGCTTCTCCTCTTTAACATACGAATTTTTGTTGCACATCAACAGTGCTGCCAACATTCGTCTTATGTATGGTCTTACAGCCGACCTTTGGGGTGCTCGGAATTTTGGTCCAAGGTATACAGGACACGTGTGCCCATTTTATGAAATTTTCAACCCAATGGTACTTGAAATTCAACACATGGTACTTGTAATGGCATCTCCCCCAACAACTTTATTGAGTCTTCAAGTTACATGTAATCGTCCTTGGGTAGGGCCGCCATTGGAGGTGTTTGGTCTTTTGCAGCTCTAGGGTCCCCAATCTATGGAGTACTGCAAAATCGTGTTATTCGCTACAAATTCTGAAGCACAGTGCTGATGTTCCTCATAATGATGGTCTAATAGCTGTACTTCAGGGTGGTCAGGGATTCAACCCAAGGCTACAGTGTCACTGCAGGCCCTGCGCCAATTATGTGGATTATTGTTGACTGCTAAGACAATCTTTGGGCCTTGCATGATCAAAAGTCGTGAAGTGGCACAATAGTGACATTGTTTGAAACTGCCTCCTTGGCCTCAAGATCTTGAACACTTATCGCATAATTGTACATTCGCTTGGTACATTTATCGGTTTGAGCACCAGCACCATTGGTGCTCTAGTTTTCATTCGATTGGCGCCTAGATTAACGAAAAGAAGTACCAAAATTCAGGTCATATTTACATACCATTGGCCTTTGAGGGGCATCTCTGGCTAGCTGCAATTGGCTTTTATTCCTTGGCAAAGTCTCACACCCAACGGGTATTTTGTGAGAAGTTCAAATGCTTCTCCTGCAGATTAAGTTGGATGATCATTACTGTGGTGATTGCTATCAGTGACCATGATACTTGGGCTGTGGTGTGGTGTTTCGATAGGTGCGAAGTTGTGATGAGTCCCGATTGCCTAGCCCGATCGCATTGAAATTTGGTAGAGCGTCTTATGAAAAACATGAAACCTATTGTTTCTGGCATCCTTCGATGGACGGTAATTTTGGCAGAAAAACTCAAAAATTTTGAAAAAAATACATTTGCGCAAATTTAAAAATGCCAATTAACGATACTCAACCTATTGATGATATGATAATTTTTGATATGTGGGTTTCCCAATAACAAGTTATATGGATCCCTAATGTTTTTGGGTTAGAATCAAGGGTCATCTTAGGTCGAAGGAGGTCAAGTTGAAAATTCGTTAACTGACATCCCGAAATGTCTTGGTCTGTTTCAAGTTAATTTTGTTATCATCAACCTCCAATCTGCCAAGTTTCGCAGGTCTCTGAACCGTCCAACTACAAGCTGCCTTGCTGGATAGTCGCAATCCAAATTTCACAACAGTGCGTGAATCAAGAATAACCTCCACCAGGAAGATGGATGTTACAACATCTCGGGTGACGAGGGCCCGTCCAATCCCCATACGTACATAATCTGTTATCTCCGTCACCAGGTCCAACACACATCTTCAGCGAGGCCAGGCAGGGAGTCTATGAGAAGGTGATACCCAAGGAATTCCAGGAGTATGTCAGGTAGGGAAACCCCATCCGGACGTGTCCATGGTTAGGGCTTCTGGCTGCAACAGCTGTGGGGGGCCGGTAGTCGGTTAGATTCATCGAAGGCTGACTGCGTTATTACTCTGCCTGCTGATTGGGTTCCCTCTGTGAGAGGAAGTGGATCGGTTGTCCATGAAATTACTTGGAGCCTTGTGATAATCAGTTTTGTGATGCTGTTCAAATGTCGAAGCAGGCACACACTATTGGTATACATGTTGTTACGTGGGCCATTATTTTCTTTTTTCACCCCCCTCCCCCCCCCCCCCCCCCCACCCCACTCAAAAAAGCAAAGCAAAAACACAAATAGACTTGTTGATGGTGCCTGACTATGTAGATGTGTGTCCATGTTTTCAGCATTGGAAGGACAACTGCAAGAACATGGAAAAAGCAGTAGCTGAGATGAAATCCACATACCTGGCGTTCATAAGAATTCACTGTTAGGCCTTTAGAGTTTGTGCATGTATATAGTGCATTATATATATATCTTAATATATTTATATATTATAAAGTATTCCTCCATTTCTAAAAAAATCAATGTTATTTCCACTTCAAAAAATGAGTAGTCTTAGGAGGGGGTTGCTACAGCAGGTTTGGTAGGTGTTGATAGTTATTTTTGTTGCAAAGAGAGACAGTAAAGAACTTGTGTTGCCATGTGAGCTATTTGAACGCAATGAACTCTGTTGTACAACTTTTGTCATCTCACATTAGTTGGAAGGAACTGGTATCTTTGCATATATAGGAATCAGACTGTGAACGGTCAATACGGTCAATAACCCCATGGTGGTGATGGTAATTTCTATTCAGGAAGGACCTCGGACCTTTAGTTATAGTTTTGATTCCCCACGTATTACTACTTCTGTTATTAGCCCAAATTCCTGCATTTTTCCAATGAGGAAGAAACTCGAGGATCACTTCATTTCCATGTGCTGTTTATATTCTGACGAGACCGATTTTCCCAGTCCTTTCGTTAAAATTGAATTGATTTCCCCAGAGTGAGAAGTGAACAATGAAGTCTTTGCTTGAAGTGTCGAGCAAACATATTCGTAAATGTGCGTCATGTCTTCGTGTTTTGAGTGGACAATTGGTCTACAATAGTTGTATATTGCACTTGATTGAGCTGACAAGATTTGGGCTTACAATTAAGGTCAGTTGAGGAGATTTGGAGCTGTTACCATGTATTTTGTCATATGGAGTGGGGTGACACATTAACTAAATGATTTTTCAGGCATATTATATTCTGTTAATTTGCATAATCTAGCAATGTTATGATATATGTCAAATTTTTGCCTTTGGTTTTCACCACCCCGTTGTGTTGTTACTCTGTGCTCCAAACACACCTACTTCGCTACCTTGTTGACATTCCTACCTTGTTACATCCCCCATATGACTCCCAGGCAAGTGTTGGTCCTTTTTTAAGGTCATGCCCATTTTGTTTAGGGCGTTAAATGGCACCATTTCTTCTATCCTTATGGGACCTAGTCTTGTGTTAAGACGATTATTATTGTATTCTCTTTTGAGTAATGTTAACCTTAATGGTGGGCTACAATAAAAAAACAAAAATTACTTTGATTGACACCAAGCACAGTGAATATAATCGTCTTGTCCAATTTGTCCTTGGGGTGTCCTCTCATCTGTTCCGTGATTGGCCCCCTCCAATATTGGAAGCACCTTGTCTTACAAGAGGCCCGCTGGGGGCCCGGACAATCTGACAAGACGTTGTTCCGTTTTGAACACTGCAGGTTACTGCGGGTGCGCACCTCAAAATGTGAAAAGGCTTACACGGAAAGGAAAGCGCTGTCGGGCAGCATTGTACAAACGTCTTAACACAAGACTATAGGTGACCAGCCTTTTACAGATCCCCGAATTGTACCCCCTGTGTGTACCCCAAACCCTAGTTCCCTCAATTACGACTGGTCATTTGTGGTATTTGCTGTGAAGCAGTTCAAACCACCTTCCATCCAGTGTTCATACTAGGTTGGGGATGTGCGGGATTGCGCACACAAACTCAAAATCCTGCACAAAATACTATTATGGTCACACACGTTTCCACCATAGGAATTGCAGAATTTGCATTGTTTTCAACCGGTCACAATCTTGGTACGTCCGGACAACGAATGCCTACTCAATATTATTGTGTGCCAGACATCGCAACACTGCAGGACAAGAGAGAAAACCTATTTTCATGTTTACTACGAAGCCCGCCCATCAAGATTTCCGATCGACAATAATTAGCAGACTGGTGCGTGTACAAACTAGGATAACCATGTGGATTAGACGAAATTCACTGTAAAACAAGGGTGTAAAACTGCAAATCTTGACATTAAAAAATCATCAAGTGAGATGTATGTAGTTTTGAATAGATGGGTTGATACAAACACATTTCACAAAAGCTTGAAGCGTGTTATTCGCGAGGTGTCTTCCGATAGTCACTGTTTCTGTTTAGGTCAAGTTGTGTTCCCTGTACAAAATCATAGCAAGATCAGTAGCTAAGATCTACTGCTGGGTACTTTGTGGGAATTAGTAAGCCGTTGAAAATAATCATTCTTGTTCTCTCATTTATTCAAACAAATGCAATTATTGGTCGGGGAAGAAACACATCACTATGGGCCAGAAAAATGTTTGCCGTTGAAGGATTTGCCATTTCGGCGACAGTCATTAGCTGTGGGAAGCAGGAAACGGTAGGACATGGGGTGCATTTCCCATGTAACCCACTGCCTATACGTTGCCAACTTGTGTTTCAATAGTTTGGCAATGTATTGTTTAAAA